>JAZHYW010013739.1:0-13998 GCA_037355805.1 Ixodes ricinus | reverse complement strand
CATTACGTACAGCTGCCGTAACTCACCCATAACTTCGCAAAAAAATCACCCGCAATCTCTGAGTGAATTAAACATTTCGAAAAACCTGAGACTGGGACAAAAAGGGACGGACAAGGACAAACACAAGTCTTCAAACACAGCTGAATTTTATTTGACAACGAAAGGTGTTTTGTAGGCGTCAAATCCTACAATTTAAAATAGACGAAGGAGAGAGTGACGAAACCTACACAAACAAAAAGATGAAGAAGAGAGGGAGAATTGGGGAAACCTCGTGCCACAAGCAGCATATCAACAAACAAACAAACAAAAAGCATTACTAGTAGAACAGAGTAGTAGTGGGCTCGTTTATACAAATAAAAGCAAAGTAGAAGGACTAAAGTGCATTAGCCCCAAAAACCGCATAACGGGACGGACGACGGACAAACGACCAGGAAACAATAAAGCGAATTGACTTAAATCGGACAAAGGCCTCAACCAACAATTGACAAGACGCGCAGACATCAAATTAGTAGGAATTTCTTTGTTCCATTATCTATTGTCGAGGGATAGCTTACATGCATTCCATGATTCATGATTGTAATAGATTCTTTTATCAAACGCGCGATCATCCTTTTCTGATAAGATGACCGTTGTTGAGTCCCAGTTAGGTAGACAATTATTGCATTCGACTACATGTTTTGATACTTCCGAATAAGGATCTTTGTTTTGACACTGGATCGCTTGTAGTTCGGTGAGACGATATGCTTAAACTGCGCTGGTCTGTCCTATGTAGCATAATCCGCATCAAATGGGATCTGTATACTACTGCCGACACATAACTTCGACCTCTTTTTCCTTGTGTTTTTTAGTGCATCCTGCTCTGGGAGCAAACTGGAGTCAAACGATTCAGTCTGTAATCATTGCTGAAAACCGTGCTAATACCATACTTATTACTAATGGATTTAAGATTATGCGAAACCTGGTGAAAAAAACGGAGAGCACTACACGCTTAGTGGGTTGAAGAACTGCTTGGCATTCCTCTTGAGGAGATGAGAAACAACAACTGATTGAACACGTAATCTTGAGGGTACCCAGGCAGCTTTAAAATCGGCCAAACAGGCGCTTGAGAGCAGACTCAATAAAGTGGGAACATGATTTTTCAGAGCACTATTGACCGAATTGCGTACAATGCCAGCCCTACATGTTTCGAATGACAGCTGTGAAAAGGAAGGGAGGTTTTGCATGTTGGCTTGCCGTATTCCCAGCACAAACTAGATGGATGTTTCAGCTGTAGATCTAAAAATTGTAAGGTACTCTCTCTGGTCTATCTACAGAAAACTTTAATTCTGGAGAACTGTTAAGACCAGCCTTCTCAAGTGATGCCGCTAACTCAGAATCAGTACTGCAAACCAAAGGTCGTCGACGTATCGCCTTACAAGAACGTCGCTAGGAGAACGGTTCCGGATGATATCATGGAGCTTTAGATCTAGATAACTTAAATAAATCTCTGACAATATTGGAGCAACTGCCGAACCTATGCATATTCCACGTTTCTGAATGAAATCTTGATTACCGTGTTGAACCACAGTTACCTTTAAATACAGTTCAAGAATCCTAAGGAAGTCGGCTACCCCAATCCCAGAATGTGACTGGAATCTAACAAGATTGTTTTCAAGAAACTGACCTACGCGCTCAAGTAACGTCTTGTAGACGTTACAAGACGTTACAAGACGTTACTTGAGCGCGTAGGTCAGTTTCTTGAAAACAATCTTGTTAGATTCCAGTCACATTCTGGGATTGGGGTAGCCGACTTCCTTAGGATTCTTGAACTGTATTTAAAGGCAACTGTGGTTCAACACGGTAATCAAGATTTCATTCAGAAACGTGGAATATGCATAGGTTCGGCAGTTGCTCCAATATTGTCAGAGATTTATTTAAGTTATCTAGATCTAAAGCTCCATGATATCATCCGGAACCGTTCTCCTAGCGACGTTCTTGTAAGGCGATACGTCGACGACCTTTTGGTTTGCAGTACTGATTCTGGTTTAGCGGCATCACTTGAGAAGGCTGCTCTTAACAGTTCTCCAGAATTAAAGTTTTCTGTAGATAGACCAGAGGGGGTACCTTACAATTTTTAGATCTACAGCTGAAACATCCATCTAGTTTGTGCTGGGAATACGGCAAGCCAAATACAAAACCTCTCCTTCCTTTTCACAGTTGTCACTCGAAACATGTAAAGGCTGGCATTGTACGCAATTTGGTCAATAGTGCTCTGAAAAAATCATGTTCCCACTTTATTGAGTCTGCTCTCAAGCGCCTGTTTGACCGTTTTAAAGCCGCTGGGTACCCTCAAGATTACGTGTTCAATCAGTTGTTGTTTCTCATCTCCCTCAAGAAAAAGTGCCAAAGTGTTCTTCAACCCACTAAGCGTGTAGTTCTTCCGTTTTTTCACCAGATTTCGCATAATCTTAAATCCATTGGTAATAAGTATGGTATTAGCACGGTTTTCAGCAATGATTACAGACTGAATCGTTTGACTCCGTTTGCTTCCGCCAGAGCAGGATGCACTAAAAAACACAAGGAAAAAGAGGTCAGTTGCGTGTCGGGAGTAGTATACAGGATCCCATTTGATTGCGGATTATGCTACATAGGACAGACCAAGCGCTGTTTAAACGATCGTCTCACCGAACACAAGCGTTGTGTCAAAAACAAAGATCCTTATTCGGAAGTATCAAAACATGTAGTTGAATGCAATAATTGTCTACCTAACTGGGACTCAACAACGGTCATCTTATCAGAAAAGGATGATCGCAAGCGTTTGATAAAAGAATCTATAACAATCATGAATCATGGAAATGCGGTAAATAAGCCATCCCTCACAATAGATAAGGAACAAAGAAAGTTCCTACTAATTTGATGTCTGCGCGTCTTGTCAATTGTTGGTTGAGGCCTTTGTCCGATTTTAAGTCAATTCGCTTTATTGTTTCCTGGTCGTTTGTCTTTGCGTCCGTCCTGTTATGGGGTTTTTTGGGGGCTAATGCACTTTAGTCCTTCTACTTTGCTTTTGTTTTTGTATAAACGAACCCACTACTACTCTGTTCTATTGTAATGTTTTTTGTTTGTTTGTTTGTTGTTGTACTGCTTGTGGCACGGGTTTCCCCAATTCTCCCTCTCTTTCTTTCATCTCTTTTGTTTTGTGTAGGTTTCGCCCTCTCTCTCCTTCGTCTCTTTTAAATTGTGTAGGATTTGACGCCTATAAAAGCACCTTTCGTTGTCAAATAAAATTCAGCTGTGTTTGAGACTTTGTGTTTGTCCGTCCCTTTTTGTCCCAGTCTCGAGTTTTTTCGAATGTTTAACCACCACCAGCTCGTTTGCGCCCTTACCTTTTGTTCACTGAGTAAATTCTGATACAAGTTCGCATTTGTAGTCGTTTTGTACAAGCAGTGAAACACCACCTACCTCCATTTTCATCTCGGCGAAGTGAATAATGCTGATATCACTGCTTATTTCATTGCTTGTACAAAACGACTACAAATGCGAACTTGCATCAGAATTTACTCAAGTTTCGGGTGATTTTGAAGTTCTTGTGTTTGCGCTCTGGCACATATATATTTGCTGTGGTTTATCGTCCACCATCTGGAATCGTGGCGAATTTTATTAACTTTCTCGACGGCTTCTTGAACTTTGTAGTAGAAAACAAGTACATTCTTTTCTTGGTGGAAATTTCAACATTAACATGCCTGAAAATACAACTTACAGGCAAGCACTGATTCAGTCATTGCCCTTAAGAGGGCGCGGTACCTCTATTTATTCGTCCGTTTCAGCCACCAGATGGCGCGCGGCTCGCGACGTGGTTGAACGCGCGACTTCTAGATGGCGCCAGTATCGGAGTGTGAAAAGGCCCGCGTTATCCGCTGCGTGAAATAGATCCCCGAAATGTGTCGTGTTCTCCCGGCGGAGGAAGCTTCTCCCTCCCTCGCGCGCGCTTGGTATGTCTGTGGTCAGTCAGCTCAGTGTGCATTGCATCGGACTTCAGTGATAATACGCGCGGTGGCCGAGTCCGGCCTCTGTGCTGGGTGATGCAGTGGGTGGCGCTCGTTTCTGTTCGGAGGTAGGAATAAAAATGTCGGTCCCCTTTTTTACGACGCTCGTTTCTATAGCTTGGGTGTTCTATCTCAAGTGACGTACAGTACCGCCTTTTCGAAATCGTCCTTTGCGGCGAGCGATTGAGAGTCAGGTTAGCGTTTTATTTTGGTCAGCACTACACGTTCAATGAAGACCTCGGGCGGCGATGTAAATATGTTTTGCTCCCCAAAGTGTGTCCAAGGTGCGCAGTGACAATTGGAAATGGTATTGAAGGCGCGCGACCGTCGGTTGGTAAAATACGTGCGTTAGATTCACTTATTCAGTCTAATCATTTTTGCCAACGTCTTTTATCTGTTTCGACAAATGACATGGTCGAGTCTATTGATAACCTTAGCTAGACTGAACGTACAGTCAGAGTCGATCTTGACCTGCGACAACATGAGCTAGCGGCCACTGGGAATCGATATAGCCGTATGCATCGCTGCCGATTCGCTCTTTGCGCTGCAGGAAGAGGCTACTGGAGCAGTCCATGTTTCAGCTGCTGGAGGAGGTCGAGTCACAACAAATGCCCATCGCGCTAGAATGGCCTTCAATCATATTCAGAGAAGCTCATTTCGTTGCCAATATATTTTCCTGCGTTTTATCTTTCGCCTTCTCTTTGTGAATTTTGACTGTAGTTCCTCAAGCGGTCAAACGCTCCGCTGCTTTGATTTTGATCATGGAAAGCTAAGTCTAAGAATGACTAATAATTCATTTATAGGCGTGCAGCTCACTACCTTTAGTTACTTTACTTTCACGTTCAGTTTTAGTTATATGGTTGTCAGACTGAACCGCGAGACCGTGAACTGAGATCAAGCTGGAATCATTACGTGCGAAGGAACTGATAGTAATGCCGACGTGCTGTACAAACTGCGTGCTAAGATATCAGCACTCAGAACGGATGCAAACCAAATTTAGCCTTGCCAAGGTGAACAATGCAAAATACTGACAAAATATAAGTCGGCGTATTTGGCTAACCGACTTCGAGATGCCGCGCCGCATAGCCGGCCCTGTCGTCATGTCTCCTTCCGTCTTAATCACGCCCCCCCCACCGCACACACATCTACAGAGTGGTACCAGTCGCGCCGTAGTCATCGTTCCCAGAAAGCCGCGGCAGATCACTCTGCGCCCATGTCGGCATTTTACCTGCTCTGCTGGCGTTCACGTTGTCGCATGGTCAAATTGCCTAGCTGACTGTACGGAGTGTCCGGGCTTTAAATAAATCTGCTTCGTGTATGTGAATGAATAACTGCTTTCTCGTTTCGGTGCTCGGTGCTATGCGAAAATCACTTAGAGGTTATGGTAGCGTGTGGCGGCGTTTTGCACGCTGACTCGGTATTGCATTCGCTGTGCACACACGGTATGTGTTCAGATGGAATGTGTCAAATCGTATTTCCGATCGATATGATGGATTTACTTTGCTACAGTGTTAATTATATTTTCCTGATTTAAACTGGTTCTTCCTTGATCTTAGCTAAGTTCAAATTCGAGGGTGCAGACAGACTTAGCGTCGTAACATCCGTAATGCACAGAAAGAAATTAGTACTTTGAAAGAAAAACAAAAGGATACGAGGCGGCTCGGTGTTATAGAAGTAATGAGTGTACGAAGGATGCCATCGTACGTTTTTTTCATGTTGAACGCTCCGCATCGCTGGGAAACGCTCAAGGTACCAGCGAAGACAACGAGCTGGCGTGAAATTTCCATCGAGCGGAAAACGAGCGCCACTTTTGTCATGCGCTTTCATTTCGATATGGCGCAAAATGCGCGCGAAATAGTAACAAGTAAGGCAACAAAATTTAGATGTTGGGTCTGGAACACCGCCAGACTCAGCCGTGTTGGGGGCATCTCTCGCGAGTCAATACGTCAAAGGTATTGCGCGTCGAACTGTACGTGTGAGTTATCCATTTGAGCGAAACCTTGATTTCGCAAAACTATTGTGCGTTAGAAATATGCATCGTATTAATCAGCTATTACTATACCCTATCTCAATAGTAGTGCACAGTACTTGGAAGCCACGAGCGAGAAATAAATGAAAGTTGATTTTGTAGGACAATCGCGACGTGGAGACCCATAAAAGAGAGTCCCGATAAGAAGAGAGCTCCGCCTTCCTCTTCTCTTCAAGTGCTTGGGTTACGCTCTCAATCCTGCACCTTTGGAAACACTGCGCGCACCTAAAATCGCCTTCTTCCCTGAAAAACACGGTGGCTTTCAGAATTGAGGGGTGCTACGCGAAAGCGAGCGACATGTCACGGGAACGAAGGCGAGGTGCTCCGGACTTTGAAAACGCTCCTGATAAAAAAAAAAACTAACTTTTTTGCTTTTTTTTTAGGCACAATTTTTTTGTTTTTATTAGCGCAAAAACTACCATAAACTAAAAAAAAAATAGTGGGCATACAACGACAACGCACCCACTGGGACCCGAGTCAAGGCAAGGACAACTAACTACTAAAAGGAAAAAAAATCATGTTCGCATACATAGACAGAACGCATCCATCGAAAAAAATGAATCCCCTGCTTGTTCTGCCAATCTCGTTGTGCGTCTGTCAAAAGCCACAAAGGAGGAAGACAATCAGCGCCTACACCCCCCCCCCCCCTAAAAAAAAGAAGAAAAGAAAGGTTTTTTTGGACGCCCGCAGTGGCCCAAGCGATGACCTTGGAAGGGTATGCGATCGTAGCACGTTTGTCCCGCGGCAGTTCCCCTGTCTCAAATGCCCACGGTCCGTTTTCCCCAAGTACCAAAGTCCCCGTCTTATCTTCCCCGATTATCAACTCCGCAGTTATTCTGAGTCATTCCGATGCTTTCCAACGTTGAAAAACTGTTAGACGAATATTTGCACACAAGTATACACTGTTCGCAGAACTATCTACAGTGCTAAAATTCAAAAGCGCTGTGTTGGATTCGGGAACTCGTGTAGGTCTAGCTCATTGTTGGAACATTTTTATTCGCTCGATGAACTCCACAAAACTTGTAAATATTAGAATGGACTTTTCAGAGAACGATATTAGTTGTCCGGGTCCCAGGCGACCGGACAGGTCGCAATTATAGGTTGATTGAACATTTTATTTCATAATCACAATCGTATCATCAAGGGCACGCCATTTCCTCATCACTTCTTCTACGAACGGAGTTGCTGTATTCGTAGCACACGTAGACGGAAACGGTTGAGACTGCTCAAATAATACCTTCTTTTGGCAAGTACTGCGCAGCGATTAAACACAATGCCTCTAACATAAACATGCTGCTCCACATGTGTATTCACAAGACGCAATACATCGTTCTCCCAACTTCGTTGAAATGGGCATGAAAGCGCGTAACCGTTACTTGGTTGAAGTTCTACTTAGAGGTAAAGTGTTTACCATAAAAAATCGTTAATTATTTATTTTTTTCCGTTCCACTACAAAACTCGGTTCCCTTCAAAATTATGTTTTTCATGTCGTCTCCACAGCGCTTTTACGTCGGTAATTTCGTGTTAGAAAACATCACATAATGTGCGGAAAAAAAAACGGTACGATCGATGCTGCATAGCCTCTTTTTCGTGGACATTAAAAACAAAGTAGTTGTCTTCACTTCGCACTGCATGTTTTAGCATGGAAGTTCCTATTTAATTATGATGTCTTCACTTTCTTAAAAAAATATACAGTTATTTTAAGTACCAAATTACAAAAACGTCCAAGTTGCATAATTGCTTTTCGTTGGGACGCCATGACGACAGTGACACTTGCGTTCGCTTGTGCTTTTCGCCAGCATTTCTACGATGAATCACCAGGATCGCGACATGCAGCAGCATGAGACTCCGGCATCTGTGACGTCATTTGGTGCCCCTTCGGGACCACTTTTGATGTATGGTCAGCATAGGACGCTAGACACACCAGTCGGATACGCGCTCCATGGCGCCATAGAACTGCTCCTAAAAGTAGCTGTCACGTGCTTTGCTCCGCGACTGTGATTCCCTCACAGCAGCTCTGACCTTTGAAGTTTGCCAAGTTACGGTGAAACGGAGTATAGACAAAACAGACAGGAAACGAGCTGCCAGCATACGCTAGTCAAACTTCCAACAGAAAGGATTAGTTTCTCCCAAAGCTGGACGACATTTATCGGGCATCTTTAGGGCTGCGAAGCTCAAAATCACGCGTACTCAATCAGATTTTTTCTCTCGCGTGCTTGTGATTTTTACAATGCCCTGCAAGCAAAAACAAATAAAAAAATATGGTGAAGTCACTCCGAGGGGGTACCGATAACTGCGAGCCACGAACATGAATGATTCGCTAACATCCGTCAGGAGTGCGAACGGTAAATCGTCACGCAAACATATTCTCACAAGCTGCAAATATTTATTTGGTTGAGCTAGTAGAACATACTAACGATATGTGATTATTATATACAAGATACCATTTCTCGGTTCTTCAAGACCATTTCCCTAGTCTGAACGGTCGCGCTACGGGCCGCGGCTGCACGACGACGCCCCTGCCCTCGCCACGGAGGCTGCGTGGGCGAGGGCAAAAGCCGCGTTCTCGATAAACTACGCGGAGCTACGTTGTGTCGTCTGCTACTGTACCGCCAACAGGAGAGCGATAGCTCTGTGTGTTCCACAGACGCGTGTTGCGGTATGCACTCTGTACGTCTGTCCTAGAGGAAGATAAAAATATAGGCTCTGTGACCCCCTCCTAAGCTAGCAAAAACAAACAGAAGTATACTCGTTTAGACTGGAAGGTTTCCGAAATAGTGGCCAGACATTGGAAAAGCATATGTCACAAAACTTGGTTTGTGAAATGTCATTATTTTTTTTAGCAAGAAATCACCTGCTCACCACTGGGACGACGAAATCGTCACTATTTATTGCGTCAAGTGTACTTCGCGCTCATGAAGAAACATCTCGGGACCGACCATGTCAGCGTCCGCAATTCCCCACTATCCGCTGCTGTCTTTGCCCCGCTGGCCTCGAACTAGACGCGGTAACCGAAGTCACATTTTTCTCTCACTGCATGGCAGCCTTCCAAATACATCACGGCTGGAGAACTGCGGTGGGTTGCTAACTCCACAAAACAAATCTATTTACTATATAAAAACATAAATCTCGGGACGCACTGCAATATCCTGAGTCATTACCCACCCCAATTTTTGGGTTTCTGCTCTCAGCTTAGCGTCAAAATCGAGAATGAAGTCGCACCTGTCGCCATAACAACCATAATGCGCAGAAAGAAATATGAACGAGTAAATGATAAAATACGAGGTACGACATGGTGTTGTGAAAGTAACGAATGTACGAATTATATTACGGAATATTTTTGTGATGCCGCAAGAGAGCGGTTTCTTGTGCTTGGCTGGGGTTATTTGACCAGCTTGGCGGTCCTACGAGGCCACATATATAGGAGAGAGGTAGAAATGTGTTACGACTCTTGTTACGAAAGGTGTTGGAGGTGTCACTCAGGTCTAACCAAAAACATTCAAGAGTTTCTTCTTTTCTTTTTCCCCGTTTTCAGAACAACTAGGCACGAGACCCCAAGGATTAGTAGGCCACTCCACTAAGCGAAGCTATGGAATGTTTAGGGTGCTTCGTTTTCTGTTAGGCACACAAAAACTCCCCACTTTGAACTTCTTTGTGCTATCTTCGGGAAACCGATAATCCGCAGTGCGAACAAAAACGACTTATCGGGGTGCCCAAGACATCGCTTTTGACCGCGTTGTAGATGATCATTTGCGTAGGTCAGGGTTTGAAAGCAATCGCGATCGTTGAGGCGTTTGCTATGCGTCGCTGCAAACATAACATATGCACCACCTTCATGAGCGTATCTCGAAAGGAAGTTGATTTTCTACGCGCGGAACGTTTGGCCGCCGTTTCCTCTGCGTGACGTTACCGGTCAGCTTTGGAGATAGCGAGATTTAGCAGGCCGTTTTTCTCCTCTGTATCGGTATCCCCAAAGAAGGCGCCGCAACTGAGCATTCACGCCTCCAGTCTTTTCTGCATAGTTCAAGGTCTCGTGGCGGATTACGCAGAGCTAAACTGGCGCTTAGCGGGTTGCGGAAACGATCTGCTGAAACTCCCTATTCTCCTCGCTCTATTCTTCCGAACTCCCTTTCCCTTCTCAGCCCTTCCATTCTCCCTTCTTTCTTGCCCTAGTCCAGTTTCCCCTACAAAAATACGTTTTGAAGTCGAAGTAAATAAATATTGTTGCAGTTCAGGGTTGCCTTCTGGCGCTTTGGCCTTTTAGCAACTTCATTATCCGGTGTTCAGCATTTCGATGTTTGTTATTTTGATAATGCGAAGTTTTGAACTGAACAAATCACCTCTATTCACCAAGTGAAAAAAAACAATTTTCAGGACGAACTTTAATATTCTGAGTTGATAAACATCCGCCGGTGACGAAAATACAAAATTGGTTACAGCCGAAAAACTCCGGTGGTTGGAAATATTCGGCCTGGGTAAAACTAAAACACTCCAGTCAGTGAATGTTGCCGCCCCAGCGACGGCTAGTTTCTTCGAAACGCCTCCTCTGTAGAAGTTTGTGAAACATGTTATCTCGTCGATCCTCCATCCTTCCAGTGCCTATTCAGAGGTCGGTGTGGTTCTTGGAAGACAACGCCAACAACATTAGTGTCGTCCGGAACCATTGACCTTAGAAACGCGCCTCTTCGCTTGGGGAACTGAGATGCGTTGATTGTTATTTGTTTCTTTTGCCTACTACAGACCATTCCAAAACTCGCCTTCTGGGTGCCACCAACTTTGTCTACTGGGCTGTGAAGCGCGTTCGAGCGTGCGCAATAGCTCTCTAGGCCAAACGATTGTACACTGCGTATGCGTTCACAGCTCAATGATTTAGGCATTTTTCGTCGGGATAGATGCTCCCACGAGAAGAAAAGCGTATGAAATATGTGAATAGAATTGGAAATTCGAAATGTTCTCGTCCAATCGCATTTTTCTTCTTCGGTTATCAACGCTTTTTAGCGTCATCACGAGACGTTCAACCATAATACCGTATTTTCCGGACTATAGTCCGCACCCGGTGCACAGTCCGCGTGCCGTGCATAGTCCGCACCTGGTGCTTAGTCGACAAAGAAATCTTCTCATACATGGCACACCTTGACACATGTCTGCTTTCTTAGCTCACAAAGAAGCTTATATTATACATAAATCATCATTAACATACTCTTTCATTCACAAATTCCGTCACGACTCTTCATAATCAACGATATTGAAAAACAAAAATCCTGTATAGTCCGCACGCGTAGATAGTCCGCACAGCCTAAAATTTCAACTTTTAAACATGTATAGTCCGTGGACTATAGCCCAAAAAATACGGTACCGTGGTGTTTAAAAAGTAAGCGTCGAAAAACATGCGCCGATTTTTGGTCAAAAATAAACACCGGAAAAACATACCCTAATCATTACCCATGCCACCTTTTTGGGCAATATGTGAATTTCCAGAAGAACAGCGAGTTATCACCCTCCCCTAGAAATACCCTGGCTACAGAGCAGGCAACCCATTTTTCGGGATCCGGCCAACTCGTCGAAAGGCAACTCGTCGAAGGCCAACTCGTCGAAGGCCAACTCGTCGAAGGCCAACTCGTCGAATAGGCCAACTTGTCATAGGCCAATTCGCAGAAAGGGCAACTCGTCGAAAAGAGCAACCTGTCGAAGGGCAATTCGTCGAATTCCGGGAAGAGAGTTCGGGGTGAAGGTCTCTTTCATTCTTCCTTTCGTTCTTTCTTTTGAAGTTAGAAGGACTAGAAATTTGTATATTTTCTTTTTACTGAACGTCCTCCGGCATTGTACAAAGCCCCTTCTTGCCCCTTCCCCCAGTTCGTTTCTGGACGGTCCGCCTGAACTGATAAGGATCACCGTGCTTCTTGCCCAGCGGTATTTAAGCTGGTTTAAGCTTGAACTAGTTCTTATTTAATCTGCCGGCCATGGAGTTTGTCAAAACCGAGAGAGGAGCGAATATGCTTCTTTATGGGGGCCATTCCTACACCTGTAACAAGAAGAAAGAGTCCTCCATGTACTGGGTTTGCAAAAAGTGGGATATCTGTGAAGCCAAGCTATCTACAGATGTTGCGATGACTTCGGTACTACATCAGCCTAGAGAGCACACTCACTCCGGCGACCCTGTGGAAAAGAGCCTGCTTGCAGTGAGAGACGACATGAAAGCGAAAGCAGGTAAGCGCCGAACTTTACCGTTTTTCTCGTAAATCGTATGACGTGCTTTTTCCGAACTGCGAAAAGAAGTCACCAGCGCTCTGTCCTGTCTGGTTTGTCTCTTCCTTTTTGTATCCTCGCGCTGTTTATTCCATTATGTACAACGATTACCAACTAGCCCAGCTATCAACCTTATTTGGTTGTGAGGTGAAAGAAACACGCCTTCAGGCGTGTTTCTTTACCTCGCACAGTCCGTGTACAGGAAGGTGCAGGAAAACCACGATCTCAGACAGCGCTATGACACCGACAAAGACTTTTCCGTCTTGGTCAAGTTGGCGAAAATTTGTAGCTCCTAAGTATATTCTGACGCAACGATCGTGTCTACGTATTTCTAGATGAGGATGCTTCCAGCGTTGGCGTTCAATCCCTTGGGCGACTTGGACGCCGCGTTTGATTCCCTGATGGAGATTTTCCCCGACGAAGCTATGCCTCTTGCCCAATACTTTGAAGACACGTACTTGGGCCGTCGTCGTGGTCTGCGTAGAATATCGCCGATGTTCGCGCCGTCACTGTGGAACGTGAACGACGCGGTCCACCAGCACCTGCCACGCACAAACAACAGTGCTGAAGCCTGGCACAGCGGATTTCAGGTAAGGACCATTAATTGCCCGTTTTGACGTACACCAAGAGCGATTGGTAATTGTACTCTCGATTTGTCATGTCTGAAGTCCACAGCTGCCTGCGCTTCGCCCACGATCTGGGCTTTCCTGGCCGCACTCAATAAGGAGCAAGCCCTCACTGAAATGAAGTTGGCCCAAGCAAGCGCGGGACACGCCCCTCGGATGCCCAAACGGAAGTATCAAGACTGCAACATCAGGATTGAAAACGTATTGTCGCAGTACGTTCCCAGCAACGTTTTGGATACTCTCCGAGCAGTCGCTTTTAACATCGGACTGTAAAAGAGAGATGTGTAATGTGTGCGTTAATGTGTATTATTAAAGTTTTCGTTTTTACTATTCTTCCTTGTGACTTATTTTATTTATATAAAAAATATTCATACGCGAGCACATATAACGTATGTTAGAAATGATGAAATTTTGATGTATCCTTGCTCAAACGGAGATGCAAAATGGTGCGTTTAAAAGAATATCGACTAACCAGCCTCTTCGACAAGTGGCGACGAAAAGGCCTCTTCGACAAACAGCCCTTCGACAAGTTGCCCTATTACGAATTGGCCTATTCGACGAATTGCCCTTCTACGAGTTGCCCTTCGACGAGTTGCCTTTCGACGAGTTGGCCTAGACCCCCATTTTTCCTGGCGTCAGATTGCGGTGACCACTGAACCGTACGGACGTCACAGGACGTCCGTGAAAAATATAAAGGTGGCAAAGAACGATCTACTCTGTGCACGTTTCACCCCTGATTTCACGACCCCAAGGCCGAAGAACGTTAGTGTAAAAGATAACAAAAACAAAAAACTTTGTGTCAAACAAAACAAAAAAACACTGAGATCTATTTACCGATAACTCAGGAAAGCGAGACACGCACACTGACGCCTCGACGTGCGGAATGAAACAGGATACGGGCGCGCGCGGAACAACACCTTGCACAGGGCCGATCCGGCCAATCGCCGAAAGGGCGATTTCGCATTTCGTGGACAGCGAGCGCCACCTCACGCGAGAGAGAGGTACCTTAAAAACAATGAAAACAAGCACCGACACCTTGGTTCTTTATATTCGCTGTAGTTACGGAACAGTCTGT